>CAWUFW010000631.1:565000-567500 GCA_963921515.1 Calotriton arnoldi
TGAAACCTATGGTTTTTTCAGTGAATATATATATATATATATATATATATATATATATATATATATATATATATACATACATTTATTTATTTACGTGTTTTATAGAGCGCGAACTTGACCCGTTAGGGTATCAGAGCGCTTTACAGGAAAACATAGCCATGTACAGAATAGGCATAGCATCATCCAGTTACGGATCGAATGAGAGAGGGCAAGGTGCAGGATACATAAGGGAGATAGGGCACGTATTTACAGATTAAATATCCAAATACTCAAGAACGAGATAACAAATTTACAGATTACGTTAACCAATGTTCGCGACAAGGCCCCCAGTTTCTGATGGGGTGAGCTAGATAATCCGAAGGGAGGCAATAGATGGCCATAGATCAGGGCCGTAGTGGTGGTAGAGGCAAAGTTTAAACAAGAAATTTACCCATAAGGAATGTTTTGGCATCCTTTTTGAAGTGAGTCAGAGAGGGGATTCTTCTGATGTCAGGTGGGAGAGAGTTCCATATTCTTGGAGCAGCCCCGGAGAAAGCCCGGTTGTAAGTTTTTTTTTTCCGAAAGCGTGCAGGTTGGAGCAGGAGGTCTCTGGCAGATCGGGAGTTTCTGATTCCTCCGGAGATCACAAGTTTCTGCCTCAGATATGCAGGGGAGTTAGAATATAAGGCTTTGTGCGTGATGCATGCTACTTTGAGCTGTATTCTTGCCTCCAGGGGAAGCCAGTTGAGAGCTTTCAAGTGCGGGGAAATATGGTCGTAGTCTGTGAGTAGTCTGGCGGCCGCATTGAGGCAGGCTTTTAGAGGTGCCAGGGAAATCTTGGGTAGACCCGAGAGGGTAGAACAGCCATATTCCAGTCTAGAGATGACAAGTGCTTGGACTGCCATTTTTAGGTCGGGAGCATCGAGGAAGGGTTTCAATTTCCTAAGGTAGCTCAGGTGGAATCTGGCTGATTTGGCCATTGAATTGATGTAGTCCCGCATGTTCAGGTTGCTATCGAGGGTGATTCCCAGGGATTTGGCCAAATCCACGATGGTTGGTGGGCAATTCAAGGCTGTGATAGCCTTAATCCATGATTGAATCTCAAGGTTGGTATTGGGCAGGGCGATCAGGAGAAATTCAGTTTTCTTTGCGTTGAGTTTGAGTTGATTGGATGCGAGCCATTGGACAGTGAGTTTCAAGGCTTCGTTCAGGGAGAGGATTCTTCGAGAGATGAGGTTTTGATGTAGATCTGAGTGTCATCAGCGTACATATGATAGGAGATATTGGCAGTGCGTAGTACTTCGGTAAGCGGTTCCAGGTAAAGATTGAAGAGGGTGGGGGACAGTGTTGATCCTTGAGGGACTCCAACCGTGACCGGGGATGGTGCCGATAGGTTGCCGTTGACAAGGAATCTCTGGGACCGGTTTTGGAGGAAGGACCTGAACCATTCTAGAACAGTGCCATCCAAACCCATCCTGAATTTGAGGCGTTCGAGTAGTTTTTCATGTTTGACCGTGTTGAAGGCCGAGGATAGGTCCAGGAGGATTAGGAGACAGGTTTTGCCTTGGTCAAGGGCTTGGAGAGCATCATCAACGATGTGGAGCATAGTGGTTTCGGTGCTGTGCCCTGGTCTAAATCAGGATTGGAACTCATCGAGCAGGTGGAAGTTGTTGATGTGTTGACTTAGCTGCTGCTGTACACATTTCTCCATCACTTTGGCTAATAGGGGGATGTTGGAGATGGGTCTGAAGTTGTCAGGGGAGGCTGGATCCAGCGATGGCTTTTTCAGAATGGGGAGGACTTGGCCGGCTTTTTGAGAGTCGGGCATCATTCCCTCCCGGAGAGAGGCGTTAATTATTGTAGTCCAGCTAGGAATAATGAATTGGGCGACGGCAGCTAGGCAGTTGGAAGGGAGCGGGTCATTAAAATGGTTTTTAGGGTTTAGGGAAGATAGGATTTTGGACACTGAGTCGTCGTCATAGAGTTTGAAGTCAGTCCAGTGAGCATGGTTTTTGGGTGGAGCCTGTGGGGGCGACGTGGCTGGAGGAGGCGGGTCGAGAGGTGTGGAGTTGAGTTCGTTTCCAAGGGCTGAGATTTTGTCAGCGAAGAAGGAGGAGAATTCCTCTGAGGATATAAGAGACTTGGGGGTTTCTTTTGAAGTTTTGGCCAATTTATTAGATTGGTGTTTGACCAGTTCGAAGAGCTTGTGGGGCCTGTTCTTGGCCTTCTCTAGTGCAGTTCTGAAGAATTATTTTTTAGACTTGAGTATGTTCCTGTTGTAAGCATTTCTGCCCTGGCGGAGGAGTTTTAGATGTGCGGCAGAGGGGTGCTGCCTCCAGGATCTTTCAGCTTGTCGGAGGACTCTCCTCTCGTTGTTAAGGGATCCCGTGAACCAGGGGTTTCTGTCTTTGATTTGGGTTCTTTTCAGCTTTAGTGGGGCTAGATCATCCAGGATGTTCGAAATAGTCGCCGAGTAGTGATCGTTGAGGCCGCTGACTGTTGTGATATGCGAGGGGGGGGG
>CAWUFW010000631.1:585000-612500 GCA_963921515.1 Calotriton arnoldi
GTGACGCGTTTCGAGCACACTGTGCCCTTTGATCACACATAAACATCACTGTCCGCCATTCTGTTTTTAAATGCTTGGTTACCACCCCCTGTGTCATGTGGTTAGTGAAAATAAAAGAAACACATGTCTATATGCACATTACAAATTTTACAAAGCTACTAATTCTTTACCCCACAGGAACAGGCATAGAGGAAAAATGCATAAAATGACATAGTTCTTTGTTTATATATATTTCTAACGATACGATATGCCATGCAATGCGTAACAATTTGTGTGTCATGATCTGCCTTCCACATTATATTGATTAGAACCGCCCAACATAGACTAAGATCAATACAAAATATACGATATAGTTTCATGTCTGTATAACAAAATGTTTGTGAATAAATTTAAAAATACTTATATATAAAAAGTACTAAAATACAGATAAGACAAGAAAAAACCCTCATTATATCTATGCCTTATATTGCCTGAAACCATCCTAAAATTGCGGTATCGACTCAGTGGTGATTGGATTAGCGACATATAAAGTCTTTTTGCGCCGTCCTGGCTTCTAAATATCACCATCTTGGAGTTATTGTTTTATATTATTTCAGCATGAATGCTTCTATCTGATATTTCATCACCTCAGTCAGTTTTTATACCGTTTTGGGAAAGCTATATTAACTTGCTTAAAATTGATGTTTTTAGCAAGCACCACAGAATACATATTGTAAACTTTTTAAAGTGCTTATGTGCCTAGCAGCTAATGACATTATGTAAACATGTGTTGTGATATAATAAAGTGCTAAGTGTTTCTAAAATCCCAATCTAAAAAGTGTATAAATACCATATAAAAACCACCCCTAAAAGAATTTTTTGGTAAACCTTAAAAACCCTATAGAGAATGTAAAAATGTAATCTTATGACACCTAGCGTTAAAAAAAGGTGATAGCAGCTTTGAAAACAAATATATATATACTAATAATACCTAAGGGCCCTGAAATGATCCATAAAGAAATCTAAAATACGATTTCTAAACATCTAAATAACCAGAGTATTACTAGGAAAAAAGACGTAAAACATAAACTACTACAAATGATAAAGACTAGACAAGGAAATGCACTAATTCATCTGGGAGCTAAGGTTCATCACAATTAGTCTAACATAACTGGTGCATTTGTTAAGGTGGTATTTCATAAAAAGTTGTGCATATCTTCAGTCGTGTTGAGTCCATTCGGTGCCTTACTGTCAAGATCTAAAATGATATATGTTTCTAGCTGCCTTAAAAGTTTTTCTCTATTACCTCCTCTTCTGAGTGGCGAAATGGCATTGATCACATAATAATTAAGACAGCTAAGGTCATTGTCATGTATGGCTTTAAAATGTCTTGCGACTGGATATGTATTGTCATTATTTACAATCGCTCTGAGATGCTGCAAAATCCTGACATGCACCTGCAGCTTGGTGCTGCCCACATATCGCATGCCGCAGGTGCACGTCAGGACATACACAGCAAACTCAGTCCTGCAATTGTAACTGCCTCTAATTGCAACTTTTTCTTCTGAAAATGGAGTGACATAGTGCGTTGTATTGGCACCGTATTTACAGGCACGGCATGAGGAACATTTAAAAAAACCTTGCCTAGGTTTTAGCCATGTGCCTGTTGTGTCTAATTCCGGACTGTTTTTGACTAGTTGGCTTCTCATGGACTGTGCTTTTCTGTAAGTAATGGTCGGTGAAACTGGGAGTCTGGTACCTAGTACCCAGTCTGTAAGAACCATGGGCCAATTATTTTTGATGATCGATTTGATTTGCCTCTCTTGGCTGCTATAAGTGGTAATGAGACGGGGCATTTCTTCCTCCTTGTCACTTTCATCCTCCACTTCTTTAGGTTGCAATAAACTCTCCCTGGGCCGTTCCTTTGCTTTAGCTATAGCTCTATTCACCACCTTTTCACTGTATCCCCTCATTCTCAACCTTGCTTTGGTGTCTAATGTACATCTTTCAAATTCGTGTTGTGTACTGCAGATACGTTTTAATCTAAGTATCTCACCGTAGGGTATACTTTCAATAAGGTGCATAGGGTGCCCACTACTTGCATGCAATGTACTGTTGCCTGCTGTGGCCTTTCTAAACAGACTGGTCTCTAATTTGTGATTGACTACTGAAATCTGTACATCTAAGAAATCAATCTTAGTGCTACTTATGCTGGATGTGAACTTAAGATTACTAGAATTGACATTAAGAATTGTAATGAAATCTTTGGCATCTTCCTCATCCCCTTTCCATACGATAAAAATATCATCGATGTATCGTAGCCAATACAGTACATGACGTGCATATAATTCATGGTGTGTCTGTTTAAGGACCTGTTCCTCCCACCAGCCAACATGCAAGCATGCGTAGCTGGGGAGAAACAGGATCCCATAGCCACTCCCCGCATTTGTTTCAGCATTTCTTTACCAAACATAAAAAAGTTGTTATTCAAACACCATGTAATCAAATCTACAAGCATTTTGTTGTGTTCATAATATACACAAGATCTATTGGCTAGAAAGTGTTTAACCGCATTGAGTCCAGCTGTATGGTCAATACTTGTATATAAAGACTCAGGGGTCGATTCCGATTCGGGCCGGAAAAAGCACCGACCGACTCGGAGCCGGAAAAATTACCGACCGACACGTACCAGTGGCGCCCGACACGCCAAGTACGATGCAAGCCGCGATAAATCCGACCGACACGTTAGGAAACCAAGCCGACCGACCGAGCCGCTCGGAAAATAGCAATCCGGCCGGAAAAACACGCGAATCCAACCGACCGACACGCATCCGGAACAAATCCGACCGAATCGTACCCGCCAACACCAAACCGCAAAGTACGATGCAAGGCGCGAAAAACACGACTGAGTCGGACGGAGGACAAGCCGTACGACCGACACGCATACAAAACCGAGCCGAAGCAACACAATACACCGCGACCGACGCGTACGCAGCATACAAAACTGCACAAACACAGCGTGAACGAAACGGAAAACACCGTACGAGACCAATGCAGGGTCCGACTCGGTCACAAGAACGTTTCCAACATACACAAACAGCACAAAGGAAAAATCAACCAAAAAAGGCCAAACAAGCAATTACCAAGCCAATAAATACTGGGGGGTGGGGACAGAGAACAAAGACACACCCACAACTCCACCTATATAAAGGACACAAATCACTACCATGAGCCTTTGCAAATGCCATTCCACTGCCAGCACCCAAGAGAAAGCAACCACACACCCACAGCTCATCCCTCACACAAGCCACACACCATCAGCACACCAACAAATACCTACCTCACATACACCCAGCACAACACACACCCACACACCCTCACCTGCACACCAACACACACATCACCCACCATCACCACCCATCACCATGCCCCCAAGAAGAATCCCAAGTTCCTAGATAGTGAATTGGAAGTCATGGTAGACGAGATCCTCAGGGTGGAGCCACAGCTGTTTGGCACTCTGGTCCAACAGACCCCCATGTCGCAGAAAACCAAGATGTGGGAGAGGATCATCAACAGGGTGAACGCCCAATCACCATGTCGGCGCACAAAGACGGACATCCAGAACAGGTGGTATGACGTGCGCAGGAGGGTACGGGACCTGCTGAAGATAGACTACATCAACAGCCAACACACCGGCAGTGGCCCTCATGCCAAGCCAATATACCTCAGGCCCTGGGAGGAGAAGGTGCGGGCCATCCTTCCGCCAGTGAGCGTATATGGACTAGAGAACATCCCAGAGCCTGGTGAGTACACAACAAATGTACACAATAAACTGCCACAAAACACACACATCACTGTCAAGGGGAGAGTCAAACCATGCACTCATAGCAATTACACAGCAACTAGAACAGAATCATCCCAAAATGTGTATGTCAGTCAGATAAACACAACACATGCCATCAAAAAAGTCACATCCAACTGTGCCAACACATGTACAAACACAACCACAACTACAGCTAGGCAGTGGCACAAATAGAACTAACACACACATCCACACATGTAGCCACCACAACAACACCAACACACAGTGAAGACCACTCAAAGGAAGGAATTCTGTGTATGCTGGCCAAGTCAGTGTAGCCAATAGCATCATGGGAGTCGCAGTCACACATATTGCCCCCCCCACAACTGTCCCATCAACACCACCCTGAACCATGCTCACATCACAGGGAGTGGAGAAGGACTCACAAGATGGCTGACACTGGCTACTGCTGTGGGGAGCACAAGCCCTGCTGGCAACTGTGCACCAACAAACAGCAGGACACCACTGACTGACATCCTGAGAGACAACTTCCACTCCCTGCAATGCAAGCACGTTCCATGGTGGGATATCTGGCTGGCTGGGTGGGAAGGGGGACTTGCAGCACTGACTATAGTCACCAGCACCTCCCCTCACCCCCCCCCAACACAAACTCCACAGTACCCACCTGGTAGAATGCAATGCCCTCCATCCTAACACAAGATCCCACAAAGCACCACCACCCTGGGTTATGTTGTGTGAAGCACAGGGACACTCTTGGGACTCTTAGCCAAACAACTGCCAGGACAACACTCCCAGCCATCCTGTCAGCACAGCCAGCCCACCCCACAGGGAAGCAGAGTCAAAAGGAAGGAAGCATGGGCATGCTGGGAAGGGGGTGGAGGCAATAGCATGATGGGAGTCGTAGTCACTGATATTGGTCACCCCCACAACTGTCCCATCAACACCACCCTGAACCATGCTCACATCACAGGGAGTGGAGAAGGACTCACAAGATGGCTGACACTGGCTACTGCCGTGGGGAGCACAAGGCCCTGCTGGCAACTGTGCACCAACAAACAGCAGGACACCACTGACTGACATCCTGAGAGACAACTTCCACTCCCTGCAATGCAAGCACGTTCCATGGTGGGATATCTGGCTGGCTGGGTGGGAAGGGGGACTTGCAGCACTGACTATAGTCACCAGCACCTCCCCTCACCCCCCCCCAACACAAACTCCACAGTACCCACCTGGTAGAATGCAATGCCCTCCATCCTAACACAAGATCCCACAAAGCACCACCACCCTGGGTTATGTTGTGTGAAGCACAGGGACACTCTTGGGACTCTTAGCCAAACAACTGCCAGGACAACACTCCCAGCCATCCTGTCAGCACAGCCAGCCCACCCCACAGGGAAGCAGAGTCAAAAGGAAGGAAGCATGGGCATGCTGGGAAGGGGGTGGAGGCAATAGCATGATGGGAGTCGTAGTCACTGACATTGGTCACCCCCACAACTGTCCCATCAACACCACCCTGAACCATGCTCACATCACAGGGAGTGGAGAAGGACTCACAAGATGGCTGACACTGGCTACTGCTGTGGGGAGCACAAGGCCCTGCTGGCAACTGTGCACCAACAAACAGCAGGACACCACTGACTGACATCCTGAGAGACAACTTCCACTCCCTGCAATGCAAGCACGTTCCATGGTGGGATATCTGGCTGGCTGGGTGGGAAGGGGGACTTGCAGCACTGACTATAGTCACCAGCACCTCCCCTCACCCCCCCCAACACAAACTCCACAGTACCCACCTGGTAGAATGCAATGCCCTCCATCCTAACACAAGATCCCACAAAGCACCACCACCCTGGGTTATGTTGTGTGAAGCACAGGGACACTCTTGGGACTCTTAGCCAAACAACTGCCAGGACAACACTCCCAGCCATCCTGTCAGCACAGCCAGCCCACCCCACAGGGAAGCAGAGTCAAAAGGAAGGAAGCATGGGCATGCTGGGAAGGGGGTGGAGGCAATAGCATGATGGGAGTCGTAGTCACTGATATTGGTCACCCCCACAACTGTCCCATCAACACCACCCTGAACCATGCTCACATCACAGGGAGTGGAGAAGGACTCACAAGATGGCTGACACTGGCTACTGCTGTGGGGAGCACAAGGCCCTGCTGGCAACTGTGCACCAACAAACAGCAGGACACCACTGACTGACATCCTGAGAGACAACTTCCACTCCCTGCAATGCAAGCACGTTCCATGGTGGGATATCTGGCTGGCTGGGTGGGAAGGGGGACTTGCAGCACTGACTATAGTCACCAGCACCTCCCCTCACCCCCCCCCCCAACACAAACTCCACAGTACCCACCTGGTAGAATGCAATGCCCTCCATCCTAACACAAGATCCCACAAAGCACCACCACCCTGGGTTATGTTGTGTGAAGCACAGGGACACTCTTGGGACTCTTAGCCAAACAACTGCCAGGACAACACTCCCAGCCATCCTGTCAGCACAGCCAGCCCACCCCACAGGGAAGCAGAGTCAAAAGGAAGGAAGCATGGGCATGCTGGGAAGGGGGTGGAGGCAATAGCATGATGGGAGTCGTAGTCACTGATATTGGTCACCCCCACAACTGTCCCATCAACACCACCCTGAACCATGCTCACATCACAGGGAGTGGAGAAGGACTCACAAGATGGCTGACACTGGCTACTGCTGTGGGGAGCACAAGGCCCTGCTGGCAACTGTGCACCAACAAACAGCAGGACACCACTGACTGACATCCTGAGAGACAACTTCCACTCCCTGCAATGCAAGCACGTTCCATGGTGGGATATCTGGCTGGCTGGGTGGGAAGGGGGACTTGCAGCACTGACTATAGTCACCAGCACCTCCCCTCACCCCCCCCCACCAACACAAACTCCACAGTACCCACCTGGTAGAATGCAATGCCCTCCATCCTAACACAAGATCCCACAAAGCACCACCACCCTGGGTTATGTTGTGTGAAGCACAGGGACACTCTTGGGACTCTTAGCCAAACAACTGCCAGGACAACACTCCCAGCCATCCTGTCAGCACAGCCAGCCCACCCCACAGGGAAGCAGAGTCAAAAGGAAGGAAGCATGGGCATGCTGGGAAGGGGGGTGGAGGCAATAGCATGATGGGAGTCGTAGTCACAGACATTGGTCACCCCCACAACTGTCCCATCAACACCACCCTGAACCATGCTCACATCACAGGGAGTGGAGAAGGACTCACAAGATGGCTGACACTGGCTACTGCTGTGGGGAGCACAAGGCCCTGCTGGCAACTGTGCACCAACAAACAGCAGGACACCACTGACTGACATCCTGAGAGACAACTTCCACTCCCTGCAATGCAAGCACGTTCCATGGTGGGATAACTGACTGGGTGGTTGGGTGGGTGGGAAGGAGGTCTGGCTGTCAACCAAACACAATCAATGCAGACCATGTTCACACCCCAGAGAATACATAGAAATGCCCAAATAATGCAGGACAATGTGCCACACCAATATCAACCCCTGACTGTGACGACTTAGGACAATACAATGTACAGGCCCGCACCCCGAGGCACAGTCACAACTGTCAGGTGTGTCAACCACTGATGCCTGCAGAAACATGAAATACATTGTTTGTGTCTCCCAAAAACAGGTGATGATAGGGACACAGCAGCAGACGCTGAGGAGTCCCAGTCCCAGGCTCAAGAGGATGCCGAGCTCACTGGCGTCGTACAGCCTCTGTCCTCCTCGGACGATGAACAACCTGGCACATCCGGTGCAAGTCAACTTGCTGCACCAGCAGGACCACCAGCTGCAGCACCAGCAGGTCCACCAGCTGCACCCCCTGCACCCACCCCTCCAACGACTGTCACCACGAATACCATCCCTGCCGACATGGACAGAATAAGGAACAACACCAGCGCAGTGACCCTGGACCAACCTGGGGCCATGGACACCACCACCACCACCACCCCCCAAGGTGGACCAGGGTTATCTGTGCGTGCAACTGCACACACTGCACATGTCAGCAGGGGTGGTGGGAGGGGTGGGAGACAGAGGTCGCTGCTTGCAGACGTTGCTGGTGTGCATGAAGACCCACAACTGGTACGCATAGCTGATGCGTACCAGTCCAGCACCGGAGAGCTCAGCCAGGTAGTGGGGCTCCTCAGAGACATCAAACAGCAGCAGGCTGCCCATCATGCCCGCTTGGACTCCCACATGTCCCACGTGGAGTCACACATGTCACGTGTGGACTCCCACATGTCCCGCGTGGAGTCCAAGTGGGATGTACTACATGAGATGACGGCGGTGCACAGGGACATTTTACAATGCCTCCGCCAGATGAACAGCAACCAGTCCACACCTCCCTGTGTGCCAACAACATCTGGTACCGAACAAACTGCAACTGCCACAGGGAGGGAGGAGGACTCTGGCGGAGAGTCCCCTGCACCGCAGCAGCCTGCACTTGAGGGCCCCCCCCAAGAAGAGGGGTCGTCCGAGGAGGGGAAAGTGAGAGGCTGATGGCCAAGCGCAACTCCCAGGAAGCCTGAACCTGTTCTGGATTTTCGCCTTTGTGCACAGACTGTTCACCCTGTTGATGGCAACACTACTCCCACACATTGCATGGGGAGTACAAGTTGGAACAATGTGTCAGACAACTGTGGCCCCGATACTGGGGATCCTGTCTACCTGGACTTTCAATTCACCTAGGAACTTGGGATTGCAAGATTCATGTACAGCACAATCCATCCTATGCACTATTAACACAGATGTATCACAATAAACACACTAATACACCATACTTGCCTCTGTCGTGATTCCAACGTGGGTGCTGTTATGGGGATGATGAACTGCAAAATTACACTGTGTATGCGAACTGCAACAGCAAGGACAACACAGGCATGTGAGTACAGGCAACGTGACACATATGAGGGAGACACACCACCAGGGCTACACAACACATACACACCTAGGCCATCTGACTCATTGCCTACACTGATGTTGCCAGGGAAGACGGTGCAATGCACAGACACCACACCCATTCCCAGTTGTAGTCAAGTAGCCCACAGGTGCAGTAAGCAAATGGCAGTCAAATGTGTGACCACAGACAACGCACATCACAAAGTGAAGCACAGGTTTATTACACAGTAGCAACATGCCGTAACCACTACAGATGCAAGGTAACCCCACCTGGTAGCGGGCACACAGTCAACAACTGTAGACGGAAGGAAGTCCATGGGTGTGGCGCACATCACCTGTAGGGACACAACAGCTACCAGCCTGGATGTGCAATCACGTCGTCGGTGGACACAGTTGACCAAACGAATCTGAAAGTACCCTGTGAAGGACAGAAATGACACACAGTCAAAAGCAATGCAGTACAGGACAGATCAGCAAAACTCATGCACAATACATGTTACAAGATACCCACCCAGAACCAAGTTAGCATGTCAACACTGTTGGGGAGTACAGCCCACCTGTCACCACACATCGCAACACACATCCTGTCAAGTAGCCCATGGACACACTCCAACAGCACCAGAGCACCACCCACACATCATGCCAACTCACATCATTCACATGACACCTCAGGATACTCACATTCAGCTAAAGAAGTTGGTGATGAGCTGTGTGCGGACATCACCATCACCATCATCATCATCATCATCGTCACTGGCATCGTGGTCCAGGCCAGGATCCTCCACAGGTGGCGGATGTTGGTCATCGTCATCCTGGATGAGAGGCAACTCCTTCCGCACTGCCAGGTTGTGGAGCATGCAGCAGACGATGATAATCTTGCACACTTTCGCAGGGGCATATGGGAGGGACCCTCCGGTCTTGTCCAGGCAGCGGAAGCGGCTCTTCAGGAGACCAAAGGTCCGCTCAATCACTCTCCTGGTCCGACCATGTGCCTCATTGTAGCGCATCTGGGCAGGTGTCACAGGGTTCCTGAGGGGTGTCAGCAACCACGGCATGTTGGGGTATCCCGAGTCACCTACGGACAGACAAGTGCACATCAGCTGACTTGGAAAAGTGGGCGGAATACTACAGATCAGATCACACACAATGGCACAAAGTCAGTACACACCGACAAGCCAGGCACGCTGGTTCTGCATCTGTGCCATCAACCTGGGGATGCGACTACTCCTCATCACAAAGGCATCGTGTGCTGAACCAGGGAAACGGGCACACACGTGTGTGATGGTCATGTCTGCAAGACACACCACCAGTGCATTGACCGAGTGGTAGTGCTTGCGGTTCCTGTAGGCCTGCTCCTGGGCCTGTGGTGGTACCAAAGCCACATGTGTCCCATCAATGGAGCCAATGACATGCGGCATCCTCCCCAGGGCATAAAAGTCACTCTTCACGTCAGTGAGTCGTCGCAGTCTAGGGAAATATATGTACCGGTTCAGGAAGAGCAACATTGCCGCCAAGAAATCGCGGAGCACACGGCTGAACATGGTCTGTGACATCCCACCAGCAGACGCCACAGTATGTTGGAAGGTACCGGTGGCAAAGAAGTGTAGGGCTGCCATCACCTTCACCTTGGGGGTCAGCGCTGTAGGATACGGCCGGCCAGGCTGCAAATGTGGGGACAACTGCACTGCCAAATCCTCAATCAGCTGCCTGGTGAAGCGGTACCGTCGGATGCTGTCCCGTTCCACCATCGTTGCCAGGTCTGGGAATGGCCGATGGACAGCAGGAGCCCTGCAGTGCAGAGGAGAAGTAAGCAAGATCGTCAGTCACCCCACATATGCGGCATTGAACACACTCAAGTTCCCAACATACATCATCATGAGGCACAACTACATGAAGTGTGCAGTACCGGAACGACATGTATGGTACATACATGGCCAACATCTGTCAACACGGTCCTACAGGTGGCATCAATTTGTCCCAGGTTGGCCCATTGGATATCATGATGCTGTGTCAAAGTCACCCCCCAGTGACATGTGAGGACAGATGTGCCCCAGGCACCACAGCTCAACGACAGGCACATTCCCAGGGACCCTGTAATGCCACATGGACACTGGCATCACCTGGAGTATCATGTGTACACCACAGCAAAACAAACATGACCCCCACAGGTAGTGGCCACACTTGCCATGGCAGGAGAGCCATGGACGTCTGTGACACACACGCACAACATCAGAGTCCATGCACACACAACGTGGATGTGGAGACTGTCTCCCATTGTGCACATGAAATCAGAGACATTGTAAACACTACATGCACAAAGACTGTGGAGGGCCATCACTATTGTGCCACTGGGACACCCTGGCTCAAACATACCGTCCCACATGGGACTCACGGGGTATGTGACATGACATACACAAACACCACTGTGAAATGTGACCATGACACATGCACAGATATGAACAGTTGCACATCACAGTGGTCACGTACACGTAACACCCAGGATCCTGTCCCCATGAACACGTGCACAGCCTGGGGGTGGCTGCCCACAGGTGACACCCACAGGACAACATGTACACCAACATACACACAATAGGAAATGCAGCCTTACATGCCTTATGATAAGGTTTGGACAGGCTGTCGTGATGTAGGTGTGCCCCTCACTCCCTGGGAGCTATCTGTGGCTGGCATATGTCCATCTGAGACAGGCATGCTGACCTATGCCAGTCACATATACAGTGATGCGTTGAACAGCAATGGACCGATCGGTGCCTCCGGCCGGCCCATTGCTTTCAATGTGTGCGGGTACGCGTTGTACCCCTGTGCGCGTTGAACTGCAATGGACCGATCGGTGCCTCCGGCCGGCCCATTGCTTTCAATGTGTGCGGGTACGCGTTGTACCCCTGTGCGCGTTGAACTGCAATGGACCGATCGGTGCCTCCGGCCGGCCCATTGCTTTCAATGTGTGCGGGTACGCGTTGTACCCCTGTGCGCGTTGAACAGCAATGGACCGATCGGTGCCTCCGGCCGGCCCATTGCTTTCAATGTGTGCGGGTACGCGTTGTACCCCTGTGCGCGTTGAACTGCAATGGACCGATCGGTGCCTCCGGCCGGCCCATTGCTTTCAATGTGTGCGGGTACGCGTTGTACCCCTGTGCGCGTTGAACTGCAATGGACCGATCGGTGCCTCCGGCCGGCCCATTGCTTTCAATGTGTGCGGGTACGCGTTGTACCCCTGTGCGCGTTGAACAGCAATGGACCGATCGGTGCCTCCGGCCGGCCCATTGCTTTCAATGTGTGCGGGTACGCGTTGTACCCCTGTGCGCGTTGAACTGCAATGGACCGATCGGTGCCTCCGGCCGGCCCATTGCTTTCAATGTGTGCGGGTACGCGTTGTACCCCTGTGCGCGTTGAACTGCAATGGACCGATCGGTGCCTCCGGCCGGCCCATTGCTTTCAATGTGCGGGTACGCGTTGTACCCCTGTGCGCGTTGAACTGCAATGGACCGATCGGTGCCTCCGGCCGGCCCATTGCTTTCAATGTGTGCGGGTACGCGTTGTACCCCTGTGCGCGTTGAACAGCAATGGACCGATCGGTGCCTCCGGCCGGCCCATTGCTTTCAATGTGTGCGGGTACGCGTTGTACCCCTGTGCGCGTTGAACTGCAATGGACCGATCGGTGCCTCCGGCCGGCCCATTGCTTTCAATGTGTGCGGGTACGCGTTGTACCCCTGTGCGCGTTGTACCTCAATGGACCGATCGGTGCGCACCCATTGACAATGGGCTTGCCTGGCAACGGACGCGTTTTCGAATTTCGAACGAGTCGGTTGCTGGAAAATCAGTTGGTCACCCACAACAATGTTGCAAAATCATGTATGTCATGAAGTTGAAGTTTTGAAGGATGCTGTGGGCGTGTTTTGGTGCTGCTATTCCATGGATTGGCCAGATTCAGAAGATGCAAACGACTTGGACCTATCACTTTGGACACAAGGGACAGTATCTGCCTCTCCAGCACATATATATTGCTGCCTGTTCCCCTGAGAGCCCACTTGCCTGCACTACATGCTCCAGGACGACATCTGCCACTGCACTGCTGCTGTCTCTGCCCCTCTGGACCCTGCAATGGCACGTACTGTGGAGAGAGCCCCAGCCTTCAGCCTTGAGGAGAACCAGGCCCTGCTGGACAGCCTACTTCCACAGTACAGCAAGCTGTATGGGACACCAGGGGAGCAGGTGAGTGTTCTGTGCACTGCCTTTCTGAATGTGCATTTTGTCTGACTAGCAAGGCTGAGAGTCAGCACACCACTGGCTAGCAGGCTCACTGAGTAGTTGTCACCCCCCATAGTGTGTAGTGACTTGCACTGGACAGGTATGGTGCAGTGACAGTGCTTCTGAACAGGGTTTTACTCCCCATGCAATGATACCATGTAGTGACTTCTGGAAAACTGTCCATGGGCAGCCGTGCACTGCCTGGGTACACCATGTGCCCCTGTGATAGCGACATGTATATGCAACTGTGTCATGCACGGATATGTTGCATGTGTAGTAAAGGCCTTATCACTTTGTCATCCTGACAGGCTTCTGCCCATCGGAAGCATGAGATATGGAAGGACATCGTCCGGGCTGTCCGGTCCGTGGGGGTCTACAAGCGCCGGATCCGCAACTGCCAAAAGAGGTGGCAGGACCTTCGGGGCTGGACCCGGAGGATTGCACGGGTCCAGCTGAAGCTGTCGCCTCCTCGCAGGAGGGGCGGAACACGGACCCTGACCCCCACATGCTCAGGATCCTGGCGGTGGTCTTTCCAGACCTGGATGGGCAGCTGAAGGCCAGAGAGCAGCAAGGAGGGGGTGAGTCAAAGACTGCACTGTGTACTCTGTCTAACATGCTATGTGCCCTCCTCGGGCCTGGTTAAACTGCCACAGTACAGCAGTCATGTTGTCCAGGAGCCATGTCCCTCTATTGTGCACTGCCCACTCCTCATCTGATACCCAGGTGTGGCCCTTACATGCAGGGAATTCTGTCACTTAGGACTGTGTCCTTGCAGTTTGCTTGACTCAAGGTGGGAGACAGCATCTGTTTCCCTGACTCTGTGGTGGGCATCATGGGTGGGTCCATTGCTTACACAATGCCTGTATTCTGACATGTATTCAGCGTGTTACTTTGATCTGTGGTCCAATTGCTGAGCTGATCCACCACATGTGGCTGGGGTACCTGGCACACACCCATGCTGCGGGTGGGAACAATGTTTGGGCCCCAGGAGTATGTATATGACGTGTGTCACACATACTTAGCCAGCTGCCTACAGTCCAGGGCTCATCCCTCATTCATGTGGGGCTGGACAGTCATGCCTACTCCAGGCCATACAATACACTCTGTACTCCCACTCCCGTGTATCAGCGGACACATTGTGCACAGTGATTTGACCCCTCAGGTGTCTGCCTCTGTGTCAGTGTGCTGTGGATTAGTCGCCAGGACTGCTGTGGAGTTTCTTGGTAGGGGCTCAGCATGCCACTGGAGATGTGACCATAGGAGACGATACTTGTGTGACACATAGGTGTCTGATCAGCTGCCCATGCAGACTGGGGCATGTAAATGTGAAGTTCAGGCAGCTGTTCCCCATGCACAGCAGAGTGTGAGGGGCTCAGGTTCAGAGGGTAGTGTCACAGGTCTCCCATATGTCCAATAGGTATGACCTGGACAGATGAGGGTTAAGAGGATGTGTTGTGGGGGGATGTACATGTGCACTTGTGCAGCTCCAGGACTTGCATTCCCCATGACCTACTATTGTGACACAGTGCAGAGTGTTGTTGTCTGGCTGCAAAGTCATACATCACTGAGCCAGTGATGTATGACTTTGCAGTCATGCCTCCGCCATGGCATGTGTCTACTGATTGGTGAGCCTGCAGGGGAGTGACATGTGCTACATGCACACCATAGTGGCGCTGGCTATCAGGACATGGGTGCATCATGGTGTCTGTCGCTGGTATGCATCACATGCATTTCCTATTTGACTCTGGGCATCCCTTACATCCGGAAACCTGTACTGACTCAGTGGCAAGAGCTGTGATGTGTCCACACCGTGTCCTCTGCACTGTCCAACTACTGTGTACTTGGTGCATGTGTCAACACTGGGGTGTTGCAATCCAACAGACACCAGACAGATGGGTGCAAGGCCATGTGGGATGTGAGTGCCATGCTTGGCATCAGACTGACAATTGACTTCTCCTGTTCAATTAGTGCACTTTTAGCAATGTACAACTAATGATGCCAGGGCTTGCTCTGTGATGTGCTGTGCTCACAGTGGTGTGTGCGTTATGTGCAGGTGACTGATGTCTGTCTGTTTCCCCATTGTTTGCAGATACATCCACGGCCACGGAAGGGGACAGCTCCACGGACCAGGAGGAGCCGGAGAGCCAGACTGGGTCAGCAGCCGAGGAGTGGTCGGAGGGACCCAGTGGCACGGAGGGCGAGGGGAGCCACACCGAGGAGTCCTCAGCAGCATCCACCTCAGCTGAGGACCAGAGCAACTCGGAGGATGACTCCCTTGTGGAGGCGGGTGTCAGCAGCCACCACACCCCAGCTAGTGTTGCTGTCCCCGCCACCACCAGCACCACCACCGCCCTCCCATCGGCTCCCATTCCCCAGGTCCGTGGAGGCTCCCATGTCCGGGAGCGTGTCTCCTTTGGGCCAGGCACCGCAGCCCCTGCCCCTGTGTCCCCTGCTGCCCTGAGTGAGGAGTCTGTGTACCTCCTTCGCCAGCTCCATGTAGGGCAGACAGCCATGCTGAGTGTCCTCCATGCGCACACCGCGCTGTTGACTCAGCTGGTGTCGTTCATGGAGGGCATCTCATCGGGCATGTCTGACCTACAGAGGGGCAATAGGTCCATGGACTCCTCCCTGACGGCAGCAGTGTCCCTCCTCAAACGGTCCCTCACCCCTCCTGCCTCTGCTCCATCCACACTCCCCA
Source organism: Calotriton arnoldi (assembly GCA_963921515.1). NCBI lineage: Eukaryota > Metazoa > Chordata > Amphibia > Caudata > Salamandridae > Calotriton > Calotriton arnoldi. The sequence goes on from CAWUFW010000631.1 coordinate 600,702, forward strand.
GCACCTTACCCATCCCAGGCACACACACACCGGCACAGGCACACACCAGCACACACACATCCAGCACACTGACACACACGCCAATGACAAAACGCACACGCACGCACATTCAGGGGACTGAAGCCAGACTCACAGGGGATGGGGCCCTGGAACACACACACGCATCCACATGCACTGCGCAGTCCTCAGTTCCCTCTCCCTCCAAAGCACCCTCCCTTGCCTCACCTGCAACCCCAAAGTCACAGCAGCTCTTCCTCTGTGACCTCGGCCTCTTCCCCACCGATGAAGCTGCTCCAGCATACCGGGGGAAGAGGAAGCCCACCCACACGGAGCAGAGTGCCCCTCGCCCCCGGACACCCTCCCCCAGGCGCAGACGGACTGAGGCCCCCACCCGCAAGTCCCCCCGGAGTGGTAAGAGCAAGACCCCGCCACCGCCCTGCAGCTCAGGCACAAGGTCTCCGTCCTCCATCCCTCAGGCCCCCACTGCACAGGTGCCCCCACCACACCCTGCCCCAGGTTCCCCCACCCACAGATATACCATCCCCAAGAGGATCCGGCCTTCTCCCCCTGCCACTTGCTCTCCCAGCACCACACCCCCGCTGCGCTTGTCTGTGCCACTGATGTGGTGAGGGTGTCCTCCCCCTCTGTCCAACCCACCTTGCCTGTTCCCCATTCTCCTCCCCTGGAGGTAGGCACTGCAGTGGAGTCCACTACCGCCCTGTCTGACTTGGGCACTGCAGTGGCGGACCTGTCCACCCCATCTGCAGGGTCCACTGCAGTTGTGCCGGCACCCACGACATCTGAGTCATGCCCCCAGTTGTGCCGGCACACACCATGTCAGACACCTCCACTGCAGTTGTCAGTGGCTCTCCAGCACCCACCACCCCTTCCCTGACTCCCCCTGGTGAGCCCTGATCCTGTCCCTGCGGTGCCTGGCCTGCCCCCCGGTTGCCCCTCCTAGTGGATTGTCCCTGGTATTGTGCAGGCATGCGTAGGGTGACATCTGCCAGTGTCACCCTGTTTGAACTTTGACAATGGACTGGCCATTGGCCTTTGCTCTAATTTCTTCTGGACGTCGTTATCAAACAACACATATGCTGAATAAAGCAACTTTCTTTTCTCTAGTGCTCATGCTTCAGATGTACATGTTGTTGGTGCAGCTAACCATGCCCTTGCTGCAGTGATGGTGATATCTGGTCTCATGATTATGAAGTGTTACTGTGCAGGAACCCATGTGGTACAGGGGGAATGTGTCCTATCATGTGGTGTATCCATGTCATCAATAGCAGCATCTGAGGGTGTCATGTGTTCAGTATTTGGCAATGGGTTTCCTACTTACATTGGCAATTTCATATCTGTGGCTTCCACCCCTGCACATCTGTTGTGCCTGCCATCGTTGCATTTGTCTACTTCCCTGACCGTGTTGCCATCTCCAGTGGACATGCAGGTTTGGGCATCAATGGGGAGGGACTCATCCGTGTAGTCAGTGCAACATTGCTATACAAGTGTGTTGGATCTGTGCTGATGATTCCGTTGGCACATCCATGACCAGGCTGATGTGATGGGAGCCCTCATTTGGTGCTAATTGTTGATTGTGTGACCAAGTGCTCAGCTGACATGATGGGGCCCTACTGAGGCAACATATGGCACAGCTTTCCTCACACAGGAGTGGAGTCCCCTCATGGCAGTGTGTACACGTGTGACATTGCCTGCGCCCAAGGTGTGTGTTGTATGTGCATGTCTGTGTGTTCACTTCCATTCATCTGCGCATGCTGTGATCCCTAGTGTTGTACCTGTTTGTGATGCTTGCTGACTTGAGCTATGTTCCCCCAAAGTCTTCTCCCTGTGTTCTCTGTGATGTGGGTGCATGGCACATTACTGGTCATCAGGGTGTCACCCATAGGTGTGTTTGCTGTCAGGGCAGAGTTTGTGTGCAGACGCAGATGGGTCACAGTCAGGTTTCCCTTTGGCACTTGTTGTTTGCCCCTGTCATGTGATTTCCAGTTTGTGTTATCTTTCAGTGATTGTGACACGTTGTGTGTGTGACTGCTGGCATTCCTTAGGGTCCGGGCTGCAATGTTGGTTGTTGTCTATGTGTGTTCTTTGTGGGTGACCTTGGCTTCTTCATTGGTGTGTGACTGTGGCTGGGATCCCATTGGTCGGTGTGGTATTGCCGTCATGTCCATGTACAGCGTAGTGTGCAGTGTGTCAGACATTCAGGAGTCTTGTTGAGTGTCCATGTGTGATGTGTTTCTACACCTTGGTTCCCACCCACCACCCTGGAATAGTCATGGGTGCATGTGCAATGTCACCAGTGCATGTGTACTTCACTGCTGCACATTGTTGGAGGTCGAGGGGTGTGGTCTTGAGTGTGTGCAGATGAGAGTTGTTGCCCGGCTAGTCCCCTGCCTCCATGTTGGCCTTGGCTTACTGGCCATGCTGATTGATTTGTGCTTGTGTAGGTGTGATGGTAGTTTGTTGCTCAGGACACCTGACTGTGGTTCACAGTGTGAACGACATTTAGCTTTGTCATCACAGTGGTATTTTTATTCAGCCCAGGGTCACCACATTGTGGGGGCCCTGGGGGTGGTGCTGTGGTGTGTCTGTGACTTGCTGTGTCAGTTGTTGTTCCTACGTGCCTGTGTGACATGTGTGTTTTGTGCTCCCTCTCACCTGTCAATGCCTGCTTGCCCACATAGGGGATTTGGATCCATGAGTTACCTTAGTGTGGCAGTGTATGCACATCTGTATGATTGGTATTCAGCTCTCCTCATGTGTTGTGTTGTTGCCTGGGGACACTGGCACCCCCACCCCTCACCTGCTGTGTATGATGACAGTGTTGGTCTGCCTGTTTGTGTTTGTGCATCTGCACCACTGCATTGGCATATCTTGGGTGTGCCATTGGCTGTATGTTGTTTGGTGTGTTTCCCCTGCTGTCCCTGGGACTCCTAGGTCATCGGTCAGCACAGTGATCATGGTTTGTGTGTCCCATTGCTGCCATGGTATGGTATCTGTTCACCTCACATCTGCTGTCTCCACAGGGTATCTGCATTTGTGTGCCCATTGGTGCAAATATGTGGTTCTGCATTCTGATGGTCACTTCTGTCATTGTGTCATTGATGACTGTTGACGGTCTCAGCCCCCATGGGTGTTGTTTGTCTGCACATGGCCAAAGGAATGTTTCATTTGCACTGCAGTATTTGGCTCCCCCAATTTATGTTGCAATGGGACACATACACTACTTTGCCACAGATGAGTTTTTGGTTCTGTGACCAGGAATGATCCATGCAGTTTGGCAGTTGCAGCTCTTTCTTTGTCAACAATTACCTTTTGGTCACTGTGATGATGAGGGTGTAGACCCCATTGCCACAATGGTCAAAATGTGCTTCAGCTATGGACCCCACACTTGCCTTTTGGTCACTGTGATGATGGGGGTTTAGACCCCATTGCCACAATGGTCAAAATGTGCTTCAGCTATGGACCCCACACTTGCCTTTTGGTCACTGTGATGATGGGGGTTTAGACCCCATTGCCACAATGGTCAAAATGTGCTTCAGCTATGGACCCCACACTTACCTTTTGGTCACTGTGATGATGGGGGTTTAGGCCCCATTGCCACAATGGTCATGGGCTGCTTGCATTGTGGGTGCCACACACATATATGTGTGGCACATGTGCTAGGGGGTCACGTTGTATGTTCAAAGTCATGTTCGGTGTTGTAGGCATTTGACACAGCCTACACACGCTTGTCATGGTGGTGGGGGGATGTCTTTATCTTGCATTCCCTAGGTTGTGGTGTGCTGGTTGTGTCATGCATTGTCCATCCTATGAGTGGGGGTGGTAGTAGTGGTAGGCATCCTGCCCCCCTGGCTAAGGGTGGTAGTAGTGGTAGGCATCCTGCCCCCCTGGCTAAGGGTGGTAGTAGTGGTAGGCATCCTGCCCCCCCTGGCTAAGGGTGGTAGTAGTGGTGGGCATCCTGCCCCCCCTGGGTGAGGGTGGTAGTAGTGGTAGGCATCCTGCCCCCCCTGGGTGAGGGTGGTAGTAGTGGTGGGCATCCTGCCCCCTGGCTAAGGGTGGTAGTAGTGGTGGGCATCCTGCCCCCCTGGCTAAGGGTGGTAGTAGTGGTAGGCATCCTGCCCCCTGGCTAAGGGTGGTAGTAGTGGTAGGCATCCTGCCCCCGTGGGTGAGGGTGGTAGTAGTGGTGGGCATCCTGCCCCCTGGCTAAGGGTGGTAGTAGTGGTAGGCATCCTGCCCCCCTGGCTAAGGGTGGTAGTAGTGGTAGGCATCCTGCCCCCCTGGCTAAGGGTGGTAGTAGTGGTGGGCATCCTGCCCCCCTGGGTGAGGGTGGTAGTAGTGGTGGGCATCCTGCCCCCTGGCTAAGGGTGGTAGTAGTGGTGGGCATCCTGCCCCCCTGGCTAAGGGTGGTAGTAGTGGTGGGCATCCTGCCCCCTGGCTAAGGGTGGTAGTAGTGGTGGGCATCCTGCCCCCTGGCTAAGGGTGGTAGTAGTGGTGGGCATCCTGCCCCCCTGGCTAAGGGTGGTAGTAGTGGTAGGCATCCTGCCCCCCTGGCTAAGGGTGGTAGTAGTGGTAGGCATCCTGCCCCCCGTGGGTGAGGGTGGTAGTAGTGGTGGGCATCCTGCCCCCTGGCTAAGGGTGGTAGTAGTGGTGGGCATCCTGCCCCCTGGCTAAGGGTGGTAGTAGTGGTGGGCATCCTGCCCCCTGGCTAAGGGTGGTAGTAGTGGTGGGCATCCTGCCCCCCTGGCTAAGGGTGGTAGTAGTGGTGGGCATCCTGCCCCCTGGCTAAGGGTGGTAGTAGTGGTGGGCATCCTGCCCCCCTGGCTAAGGGTGGTAGTAGTGGTAGGCATCCTGCCCCCCTGGCTAAGGGTGGTAGTAGTGGTAGGCATCCTGCCCCCCGTGGGTGAGGGTGGTAGTAGTGGTGGGCATCCTGCCCCCTGGCTAAGGGTGGTAGTAGTGGTGGGCATCCTGCCCCCTGGCTAAGGGTGGTAGTAGTGGTAGGCATCCTGCCCCCTGGCTAAGGGTGGTAGTAGTGGTAGGCATCCTGCCCCCCTGGGTGAGGGTGGTAGTAGTGGTGGGCATCCTGCCCCCTGGCTAAGGGTGGTAGTAGTGGTGGGCATCCTGCCCCCTGGCTAAGGGTGGTAGTAGTGGTAGGCATCCTGCCCCCCTGGGTGAGGGTGGTAGTAGTGGTAGGCATCCTGCCCCCCTGGGTGAGGGTGGTAGTAGTGGTGGGCATCCTGCCCCCTGGCTAAGGGTGGTAGTAGTGGTGGGCATCCTGCCCCCTGGCTAAGGGTGGTAGTAGTGGTAGGCATCCTGCCCCCTGGCTAAGGGTGGTAGTAGTGGTAGGCATCCTGCCCCCCTGGCTAAGGGTGGTAGTAGTGGTAGGCATCCTGCCCCCTGGCTAAGGGTGGTAGTAGTGGTAGGCATCCAGCCCCCCTGGGTTGGGGTGGTGGCGCGCATTCAGGCCCCTGTGTGCATATGTGGCATTGGTGATGGGCATCCCGCCCCTATGGTGCTGCTGTTGCTGGTGTAAGTATATTCAGATTCCCAGTGTATGTGTGTGATGTGTCGTGTACGTGTTGTATGTGTTTTGTGGTTGGTGTCTGACTTACCTTCTGCGCCGTACGCGTCCGTGCCTGTTCCGGTAGTAGATGTAGAATATTGGTATGATCGGGACGATGGGATTCATGGTTGGTTCGTGGTCGTTCGTCCTTCTCGTTGCTTCGCGTCGTCCTCGTCGCTTCGCTTTGTCCTCGTCGCTTCGCGTCGTCCTCGTCGGTGCCGTGTTCGTCTCGTAGCCGTGGATCGTGTTGTGGCGCGATTCGGAGCTTATGTACGCCTCTCCCGGATGCTTTGACGTGCCGTGCGTAGCGACGGGTTCGGCGCGTACGGGAAGCGCATCGTACTTGTCCGGCCGGACGGGGCTGCATTTTCCCTTCCGTGCGACTCGATTCGAGCGTTTCCGGATTCGCCTCGGTCGGAGAACAGGACCTGGTTTGGGTGAGTACGGCTCGGCCGGAATTTTTGCTGTTGTGCGCATCGTACTTGCTCGTTCGGTGTGCTGTACGGATCGGTCGGGAAACTGGCTTTCGCATGGCTTTTTTCCCGACCGAATGGTATTGGGTGCGCCTCCGACCGAGATCGGAATCGACCCCTCAATGTCTAATGTAATTAACAAGCAATCTTGTTCCCATTTGATGTCACTCACTTTGTTTAAAAAGTCTCCTGTATCTTTGACATAACTCGGTAATCGTTTGACATGATCTTGCAAATAAAAATCAATGTACTGCGAGATATGTTCGCTCACACTGTTAATGGCAGAGATTATAGGTCTGCCTGGTACTGGCAATGTCTTTTTATGCACTTTCGGAATTAAATACAAAATAGGAATTACTGGAAATTCTACATTCATAAAATTGAATTCATTCGATGAAATTAGTCCTTCCCTTTTATAATGCAATAACTTTTTTTTCAAAATTTCCTTGGCTTTGTTGTATTCCTTTTGATTTGTCCTCATATAGCATTGTTCATCATTCAACTGTCTTTTGGCTTCCACTATATAATCTTTTCTTGGCCATATGACAATATTGCCTCCTTTATCACATATATATATACACACATATATATATATACACACATATTATCTACTGGCGGTCGCCGGTAGATAGTTATAGTTACAACCTATTATCCATAGGAAATCCGCGACATTCTATTTGAAATAACTCTCTTGCCGGTTGACGTATCTTCGCAAAATTTTCAAACTTTATGGCCCGCTCCGGTCCGCTCCTACCCTGAAAGTCTCGGGGGATTCGTCAAGCGGGGCCGAGAAAAAAAGGGGGTCCCAAAACGCGTTTTCCCCATGCAATTTTCCATAGGAAACTTTAGACACGGCTACAGCCTGAACTGCTGAACGGAATTACACCAAATTTGGCAAAGAGGTAGTTCTTGGTTCAGAAAGAACCCTTTTGTTAAATGGTGTAAATCCGTTCAGTAGTTGCTGAGAAAATCAAAAGTAAAAAGATAGTGATATCTATGGCCGCGTCGGATTCGCGCACCCTCCCGATCACGAGCTGCATGCTAATTGGCTGTCAACACTCCAAATCAGGAAGTGTTGGCAGTTATTTTGTCCCTCGGTAGAACCGAGGGACAGAAACAAGTGCGCAAAGCGCACAAAGGGGGCAGGGTAGAAACACCCTGACCCCTAGGTCTGCTCAGGGGTCCCACAAGGACCCCTGGGCAAAAAAAAAAAAAATTTTTTTTTTTTAAATCGGCAGGATGCGCTCAGGGTGCGCGAATCCTGCCGAAAAAAAAAAAAATCGAAGCGCGGTCTCCCGCGCTTCGATTGTATTTTGCCCCCGGGTGGCCCAAGTCCCGGGGGCATGGTGGGGGGGTTAATTTATGTGTGGGGGCCTCAAAGGGCCTCCCAAGCCCCGGGGACCGCCACCCCCGGGGCTTTATTGAAAATGGTGCGGGAGGGCTCTTCTGCCCTCCCGCAGCCCCGGGACCGCCACCCCCGGGGCTTCTTTTTTAATTTAAATAAGGTGTGTGGGGGCTCCAGCCCCCCACACGCCCGGGACCACCACCTCCCCGGGGCACTTATAAAATAAATGTGGGGGTCCATTACGGACCCCCAGAGCCCAGGGGACCACCACCTCCCCGGGGCTGTGCAACTTAAGGGAGGGGGGCCGCGCGGCCCCCCTCCTGGAGCCTGTGGTGGCCCTGGGGACCGCCACCCCCAGGGCCGGCTCCTGCAGTGTCCCGGGTGCCTACCCCCGGGACACTGCTGTTTGCAATGACAGGACGGAGCCTCGCGGCTCCCGTCCTGTCATTGCAAACTGCTTTGGATATTGGAAGAGAGAGCAGGAAACCTGCTCTCTCTTCCAATATCCAAAGCCGATAGCTTTCCACATGGGGAGCTGCATCTTAGCAGCTCCCCATGTGTAAAGCAATGCCGGCTCCCAAGGGACGCGGGAGCCGGCGGGACTGTGGGGGATTGGGGACCCCCCACAGTCCCCAACGGAGAGGGCCAGCCCCGGGGGATGGGGTCCCCGGGGCAAGTAGGGCTCGGGAGGGGGCCACGCAGCCCCCTCCCCAAAGTTTAAAAAAAATAAAAAAAAGGGTATGGCCGGCCCCGGGGGATGGGGTCCCCGGGGCCTTAAATGGCCAGAGGGGGGGCCACACAGCCCCCCTCCAAAGAATAAAATTAAAAATAGAGGCCATGCCCCGGGGGATGGTGTCCCCGGGGCCAATACAGGCCCAGGGAAGGGGGCCACGCGGCCCCCTTCCCGTTTATTTTTTACATTTTAATTACAAAAAGAGGGTAAGGCCCTGGGGATGGGGTCCCCAGGGCCCAAAAACAGGAAAAAGGAAGGGGGCCACACAGCCCCCCTTCAGGCGACAAAAAAAACAAAACAAAAAAAACGATCGGGCCCGCAGGCCCCGCCCCTTCCTTCACCACTCTGCAAACGCGCCCCTGGCGCGTTTGCAGAGGGGGAACGACTCCCCTTGAATACTGGGGGTCCCTGGGGGCCAACTAGCCCACCAGGAACCTCCAGTATGCGCCAGGGGGCTGCCTTGCAGAGAGGTGTACAGAGGCCACGCCCCTTTTTACACCTCTCTGCAACGCAACTCTGTGGCGCTTTTTGGAGGTATATGGTGGGCTAGTTGGACTCTGGGGACCCTCAGGATTCAAGGGGACTTAATCCCCCAACTTAAAACGCGCCACGGGGCGTGTTTGCACAGTGGTGAAGGGAGGGGGCGGGGCTTCAGGTGACATGTGTGCAAACAGGCCCCGTGGCGCGTTTTAAGATGGGGAATTAAATCCCCTTCAATCCTGAGGGTCCCTGGGGGCCAACTAGCCCAACAGGTACATCCAGAAAGCACCACAGAGCTGCGTTGCAGAGAGGTGTAAAAGGGGTGTGGCCTCTCACACGTCTCTGCAACGCAGCCCCTGGCGCATATTGGAGGGTCCTGGTGGGCTAGTTGGCCCCCAGGGACCCTCAGGATTCAAGGGGACTTAATCCCCCAACTTAAAACGCGCCACGGGGCGCGTTTGCACAGATGTCACCTCAGGCCCCGCCCCCTTCCTTCACCATTGTGCAAATATTCTTCTAAAATCATCCGAAATACGAATTCCGATTTACTCACCTGTTATAAGGAGAGACCTCAGTGCTGCATCTTTCAGCCCAGTACTGGTCCTGAAAAGTAATTTTAACCGTACTTACCAGTAACTTGAATTTCCTTCCATAGGATATCATTGCCTGCTTTTTGCTGAAAAAGTTTCTAAGTGTTGATTTTTGAAACATACAAATATTCCTCTAAAATCAGCCGAAATACGAATTCCGATTTACTCACCTGTTATAAGGAGAGACCTCAGTGCTGTATCTTTCAGCCCAGTACTGGTCCTGAAAAGTAATTTTAACCGTACTTACCAGTAACTTGAATTTCCTTCCATAGGATATCATTGCCTGCTTTTTGCTGAAAAAGTTTCTAAGTGTTGATTTTTGAAACATACAAATATTCCTCTAAAATCAGCCAAAATACGAATTCCGATTTACTCACCTGTTATAAGGAGAGACCTCAGTGCTGTATCTTTCAGCCCAGTACTGGTCCTGAAAAGTAATTTTAACCGTACTTACCAGTAACTTGAATTTCCTTCCATAGGATATCATTGCCTGCTTTTTGCTGAAAAAGTTTCTAAGTGTTGATTTTTGAAACATACAAATATTCCTCTAAAATCAGCCGAAATACGAATTCCGATTTACTCACCTGTTATCAGGAGAGACCTCAGTGCTGTATCTTTCAGCCCAGTACTGGTCCTGAAAAGTAATTTTAACCGTACTTACTAGTAACTTGAATTTCCTTGCATAGGATATCATTGCCTGCTTTTTGCTGAAAAAGTTTCTAAGTGTTGATTTTTGAAACATACACATATTCCTCTAAAATCAGCCGAAATACGAATTCTGATTTACTCACCTGTTATCAGGAGAGACCTCAGTGCTGTATCTTTCAGCCCAGTACTGGTCCTGAAAAGTAATTTTAACCGTACTTACCAGTAACTTGAATTTCCTTCCATAGGCTAACATTGACTGGTTTCACTTGGAAATTCTTCTAAGTGTGGAGTTTTGGAACTTTAAAATATTCATCTAAAATCAGCCGAAATACGAATTCCGATTTACTCACCTGTTATAAGGAGAGACCTCAGTGCTGTATCTTTCAGCCCAGTACTGGTCCTGAAAAGTAATTTTAACCGTACTTACCAGTAACTTGAATTTCCTTCCATAGGATATCATTGCCTGCTTTTTGCTGAAAAAGTTTCTAAGTGTTGATTTTTGAAACATACAAATATTCCTCTAAAATCAGCCGAAATCCGAATTCCGACTTACTCACCTGTTATCAGGAGAAAACCCAGTGCTGCACCTTTTAGCCCAGCACTGACCCTGAAAAGTAATTCTAACCGTACTTACCAGTAACTTGAATTTCCTTCCATAGGCTAACATTGACTGGTTTCACTTGGAAATTCTTCTAAGTGTGGAGTTTTGGAACTTTAAAATATTCCTCTAAAATCAGCCGAAATACGAATTCCGATTTACTCACCTGTTATCAGGAGAGAACCCAGTGCTGCATCTTTTAGCCCAGCACTGACCCTGAAAAGTAATTTTAACCGTACTTACCAGTAACTTATATTTTCTTCCATAGGAATCCATTGTCTGGTTTTCAGCAAAAAAGTTTCAAAGTGTTGATTTTTACAAACTACAAATATTCCTTAAAAATCGCCTGTATGACTTAAACGCATTCTTTCAACTGTTTACAGGAGATGCACCAGTGCTGGATCCAGGATACAACACTGAGTAAGAAAAAGTAACGATAACAGTTTTTACCTGCTAAGTGAATTTCCTTCCATAGGATAACATTGGTGACTATATGAGAAAAAGTTTCTAAGTGTCAACTTTTAAAATACAATAATATTCCTTAAAAATCAGTACTGTAACCAAAACGCTTTTACTCAACTGTTTACAGGAGATGTCCCAGGACTGAATCTAGGATCCAGTCCTGTGGTTAGAAAAGTAATCCATAAAGTAACTAATTGCATTTAACTAGAAATTCACATTGAGCTGAATGTTACATTGTGTTTGAAAATGTGTTGCCCATTGCAACAACTGTAACTACTGTACTTAAAAGTCTATTGCCTATGTGCAAAGTATTTAAACTAAAGTAATTCATTCTGAGAAAGTATTTTTTGTAATGTAATGTATAATGTAATTACAATGTAATTTAAAAAATAAAATATGTAAAAAAAATGTTTCTAAAAATGTAGTAAATCAGTATGAAAAAAATTAATATAACAATTAATACATTTAAAAATTGTCATTTACAAAACCTTTGAAATTCACTGAAAAAACCGTAGGTTTCAGGCACGTTATAGTTAGAAATTAGCATTTTAAAAACCTTTGAAATTCACTGAAAAAACCATAGGTTTCAGACACGTTATAGTTACAAATTAGCATTTAAAAAACCTTTGAAATTCACTGAAAAAACCATAGGTTTTAGGGACAGTTATAGTTACTTGGACATTGCACTCGTAAAAAACCCGTGAAATTCCCCCGTTATAGTTAGTTCAGCTAACTATAACTCGCGCCCGCAATGCACTGCTGATGACGTCACATATTACATCACTCATGACATGGTCAGTGACATCACTGATGACATCACTGATGACATCTCAAATGACATCACTGATGACATCATCCACGTCATAATCTGATGCACCTTCTCACACCCTAA